>UESW01004228.1:0-28913 GCA_900491605.1 Calamus simplicifolius | reverse complement strand
CTAGGTCCATTAGTGATTACACTCCAAAGCTCATAATCTAAAGCTTGAATAAAAATTCTCATTCTATCTTTTCAATAAGAATAATTAGAACCATTAAATAAAGGAGGCCTATTGGTAGAATGACCTTCAGCAAATGAAGATCCACCTTGAGCTGCCATTTAAATCTTTAACTCTTGATTGTTGGATCAAATAAGAAATGAGCACAAGCTCTGATACCAATTGTTAGCCTAGATGGTAACCCAAGAGGGGGGGTAAATTGGGTTCTTTAAAAATTTAACTCTTTAAAAACTATGTGCTGTGAAACAAATAAGATTGAGTGTAAGATAAATGCAAAGAACAAATAAAGAGATAGAGAAAGAGAGAAAGACAAGGCATGACAAACACAAGGATTTTATAGTGGTTCGGTGTATCTAACACCTACGTCCACTCCTAAGTATTACTTGGGTCCACACTATAATCCACTTGATTACAGTCGAGTTGTTTTACAAACTCACAACTCAAAACTTGTAGTTTCCCCCGGGATCACAACGAATCCAGCTGGTTTTTCGGACTCACCAACACACAACCCAACCACAAGCTATCCTTAGCTTGTACCGAGGTATACTACCTCCACTAATTCAATCCCCTGATTGAATCAACAAACAAAAATGGAAAATAGAGTTTAGATTACAAAACAACTCCTTTAAATGAGCAAATATGTAAATAAATAAGCAAGGTAAGAGAAGCCTGATTGAAGCTCTTTGAATGTATGCTTTTCTTCTTTTCCTTTTCTCCTTTGAAAGATTGAATCAGGGCCTTAGCTCAGATTCTTCACTGAAATTTACAGTTGAGAAGTTGAGGATTTGGAGCTTTTGCTTTCTTTCTTCTAACAATGAAAATCTTCTTGATTTGATCTTGAGAGGCTTGTGGATTTCTCTTTGAGCTTTTTGGGGTTGATGGATTTGAGCTTTGAGTCTTTACTCTTAGATTTCTTCCTCAATATTTTTTAGATTTTTCAGTCTATTTCTCCTTTTTATAGATCTTTTAATCCAAGTTTAGGTAGAAAATTTAGCCGTTATGAGATATTTGGATACTTTATACACAAAGAAAAATAGCCGTTAGAGGTTAGGTAAAAAAAAAATCTTACCATTGGAGTCCGTTCTGACAAATGAAAATTCGTTCCTGACAGGTTGGAGTCGGCTCCAACTTTTTAGGTGTCGTCTCCAGATCGGGTATGCAAAAATAGCAAATACAAAGTTGTTGAGGAGTGGCTCCGAGAAAGTTAAGTGTCAGCTCATCGCTTTCGGGAGTCGGCTCCACAAACCAAAAGTGTCGGCTCCAAAAATGTCCATAAAAACATGCTCTCTGTTCTTTGGTTAGAGTCGGCTCCAGAAACTCAGGTGTCGGCTCCTGAATTCTAGGTGTCAGCTTTGAAAACTGAAACAAAATACACTTCTCTGTATCTCAGGTTGGAGTCAGCTCCGAAACTATGGGTGTCGACTCCAGACCATGCCAAAAATCCAGAAATCTTCTGATACACCTTGGGGTCGGCTCCTGACTATTTGGGTGTCGACTCCAAGTTCTGAACTTTGAAAAATTCTTTTAAAATTTTGATTCAAAACTTATTTCTTTATTCCTTTTGATTGATTAAACATTTTTAATCCCTAAAATACTTATTAAATCTATCAGAAACATAGTGAATATACTCATGTCTTTTATTAATCATCAAAATCAA
Organism: Calamus simplicifolius; assembly: GCA_900491605.1. NCBI lineage: Eukaryota > Viridiplantae > Streptophyta > Magnoliopsida > Arecales > Arecaceae > Calamus > Calamus simplicifolius. Next base: position 27,199 of record UESW01004228.1, on the reverse strand, counting down.
TAATTAGGTCAACATTGTCACCACTAAAGCAGCCATGGTGATCATGGATCTCGAGGAGGAAGCTCCTGCCGCTGCTGATGCGCCCGAGGCGGGGCAGGTTACAGTCGCCATTGGCCCTCCAACTGCCGCGGAGCCAGAGGCGGAGAGGGCTTCCCCAACTGCCGGAGAGGGGGAGTTAGTTGTTGGAAGGTCCAAGGCTGAGGCGTAAGTAGCCAGCAAGTAGAGGGATGAGCCGGGGAGCTCATCCCGGCCATCAGCACGCCGCCCGACTCACCCTCGGATCGAAGGTCCGCAGGAGGGGCCGGCTCGGCCAGCACCCAAGCTCAGTTCAATGGCGGACGCTGGGCATGCCGCCTGTCTTTTGTCAAGGATTCAGACTGCGGAGTCCGACGAGGAAATGCAGGGGCAGAGCCATTCCGTAATTTTGGACATGGTGATGGTCTCCATCATCCAGGTAGCCTTCTGAATTTTCTTCATTTCTGAATATGCTTTGTGATGTCTTAGTTATTTCCTGTGATTAACACACTCTTCTGCTGCAGATGGTCAACGACACGATTGCCCTCTGCGAAGCGCTATTCCATTCCGGTGACGCGCTCGTGAAGGCTATGGCATGGGCCAACAAGTATAAGAAGGAGAGCACAACGCAGTCCCAGAGCCTTGCTCGACTTCACCATGAGGCCAAGGCCCGGGAGGAAAATCTGGGTGGCTGAATAAGGGAGGTGGAGTGCCGGGCCGAGGCCGAAGGTGGCCAGGCTTTTGCTGCCGAGGCCAAGTTGGCGATGGTCTCGGCCAAATTGGAGGCCGCCGAGGCACGGTCAGAGGAGCTAGCGCGCAAGCTCCAACATGCCGAGGGGCAGGTCGAGGCGGCGCGGGATGAAGCACTTGCTGTTGCGCAGAAAGCCATCGCCATGGAGAGGGCGGCGGCCGAGGCGGGCCAGGAGAAGGATGGGGCAGTGGTCTATGCTGACGAGGCTAGCGCCCGTGCCAAAGAGGCCGAGAGCCGAGCCTGGGAGGCCGAGGTGCGAGCCAAGGAGGCCGAGGCCAGGGCTCAGCGGGCTGAGACACAAGCCCAGGAGGCCAAGACTGGGGCACAGCAGGATGAGGTCGGGGTGGGACAGGCCATTGTCAGTTACAAGTCTTCGCTGGAGTTTGAGAAGGAAGTCCTCAAGGCCAGCCTCGATGCTTATGTTAAGGGCTTTGACATGTGCAAGACCAAAGTATCCACAACTCTTAAAATCAACATCTCCGAGCTCGAGGGGATCCACCCTGGGGAGCCTAAGAGGGGCGGCGGAGGAGGAGGACGACGAGGGAGAACTGGGCCCGAGCGAGCCCTAAAGAATTGTTGTCTCTTCTTCTTTTTTTTTCCTTTTTGTAACCGACTTCGGGCCAAATTTGTACCTTAATTCCATTATTAATGAAGAAGAGCTTTTTGTGAAAATGTTTTTGCGCTTAGTCTCGTTTGTTTCTTCCTTCCTTTGAGTCGAACATTTTATTGTGCAACTAACGACAAGGAGGGCCCCGCACCTATTAATGAGGAGGAACCTTCCTTCTGAGATGTTTTCTATTTCAGAGCATTGCGCATGTCGACGATGCCGTGGCCGAATCGCAGCCTTAAATTTGCCAATGTTTGGATGTGTCTTCGAGAGATACGCCAGCCACGTGGAGGGTTGCTTAAGATGCCTTAAGCTGTCACAGGCTGTTTGAAGGGAGATTCGTTTGTGCATGATTCTTCTAAGGACTTGGAACGATTCGAGGGTAACTTAGTGCCGAGACCAACTTGAAGGCGCCGAGGGCTGAGCGGGGCCGACCGGGGAAGGTCGGGGCCAACTTGGCCAACTTGGAGATGTCGGGGCCAAGCGGGGCCCTTTAGAACCACCTTGGCGGTATATGTTCTGCCTGAGGGATGACTCATCAGGTACGGAGCCTATAGGGTCTTAACCGACTCGGGGGCACCTCTGTGCCGGGGTCGAGTGGTGTCCCGTGGGCTGCGATGCCGGTGAGCTCCTTTAGAATCATCTCGGGGATTTGTGTGCCGCCCGAGGGGTGACTCATCAGGTGCGGAGCCTTTAGGGTCTTAACCAACTCGGGAGCACGTCCGTGTTGGGGTCGAGTGGTATCCCGTGGGCTGCAATACCGGCGAGCTCCTTTAGAACCACTTCGGAGGTTTGTGTGCCATCCGAGAGGTGACTCATCGGGTACGGAGCCTTCAGGGTCTTAACCGACTCGGGGCACCTTCGTGCCGGGGCCGAGTGGTGTCCCATGGGCTGCGATGTTGGCGAGCTCCTTTAGAATGACTTCGAAGGTTTGTGTGCTGCTCGAGGGGTGATTCATCAGGTACAGAGCCTTTAGGGTCTTAACCGACTCGGGGGCACCTCCGTGCTAGAGCCGAGTGGTGTTCCATGGGCCGCAATACCAGCGAGCTCCTTTAGAACCATCTCGAGGGTTTGTGTGCCGCCCGAGGGACGACTCGTAGGGTACAAAGCCTTTAGGGTGTTAACCGACTCGGGGGCACCTCCGTACTGGAGCCAAGTGGTATCCCGTAGGCCGTGATGCCGGCGAGCTCCTTTAGAACCATCTCGGGGATTTGTGTGCCGCCCGAGGGGTGACTCGTCAGGTACGAAGCCTTTAGGGTCTTAACGACTCAGGGGTACCTCCGTATCGGGGCCGAGTGGTATTTCGTGGGCCGCGATGCCAGTGAGCTCCTTTAGAACCACCTCGGGAGTTTATGTGCCACCCGAGAGGTGACTCAGCGGGTATGGAGCCTTTAGGGTCTTAACCGACTCGGAGGCACCTTCATGCCAGGGCCGAGTGGTGTTCCATGGGCCGCGATGCAGGCGAGCTCCTTTAGAACCACCTCGGGGGTTTGTGCACAGCCGAAGGGGCGACTCGTCAGCTACGGAGCCTTTAGGGTCTTAACCGACTCTGGGGCACCTCCGTGCCGGAGCCGAGTGGTATCCCATAGGCCGCGATGCCGGCAAGCTCCTTTAGAACCACCTCGAGGGTTTGTGTGCCATCCGCGGGGTGACTCATCGGGTACGGAGCCTTTAGGGTCTTAACCAACTCGGGAGCACCTCCGAGCTGAGCGAGTGGTGTCCCATGAACCCGATGCCGGCGAGCTCCTTTAGAACCACCTTGGGGGTTTGTATGCCACCCGAGGGGTGACTCGTTGGGTACAAAGCCTTTAGGATCTTAACCAATTCGGCGGCACCTCCGTGCCGGAGCCGAGTGGTGTCCCGTGGGCCGCGATGACGGCGAGCTCCTTTATAACCACATCGGGGGTTTATGTGCTACATGAGGGGCAACTCATCGGGTACGGAGCCTTTAGGGTCTTAACCGAGTCGGGGGCACCTCCGTGCCGAAGCCGAGTGGTGTCCCATGGGCCGCAATACCGGCGAGCTCCTTTAAACCACCTCGGAGTTTGTGTGCCGCCCGAGGGACGACTCGTCGAGTACGGAGCCTTTAGGGTCTTAACCGACTCGGCGGCACCTCTGTGCTAGGGCCGAGTGGTGTCCCATGGGCCACGATGCCGGCGAGCTCCTTTAGAACCACCTCGGAGGTTTGTGTGCTGTTCGAGGGGTGACTCATCGGGTACGGAGCCTTTAGGGTCTTAACCGACTCAGGGGCACATCCGTGCCGGAGCCGAGTGGTGTCCCATGGACCGCGATATCGGTGAGCTCCTTTAGAACCACCTCGAAGGTTTGTGTGCCGCCTGAGGAGTGATTCATCGGGTACAGAGCCTTTAGGGTCTTAACCGACTTGGGGGCACCTCAATGCCGAAGCCGAGTGGTGTCCCATGGGCCGCGATGCCGGTGAGTTCCTTTAGAACAATCTCGGGGTTTGTATACCACCCGAGGGGTGACTCATCGGGTATGGAGCCTTTAGGGTCTTATCGACTCGGGGGCACCTCCGTGCTAGAGCCGAGTGATGTCCCGTGGGCCGCGATGCCGGCGAGCTCCTTTAGAACCACCTCGGGGGTTTGTGTGCCGCCCGAGGGGCGACTCGTCGGGTATGGAGCCTTTAGGGTCTTAACCGACTCGGGGGCACCTCCGAGCCGGAGCCGAGTGGTGTCCCATGGGCTGTGATGCCGCGAGCTCTTTAGAACCACCTCAGGGGTTTGTGTGCTGCCTGAGGGGCGACTCATTGGGTACGGAGCCTTTAGGGTCTTAACCGACTCGGAGGCACCTCCGTGCTGGAGCCGAGTGGTGTCCCATGGGCCATGATGCCGGTGAGCTCCATTAGAATCACCTCGGGGATTTGTGTGCCGCCCGAGGAGCGATTCATTGGGTACGGAGCCTTTAGGGTCTTAACCGACTCGGGGGCACCTCCATGCTGGGGCCGAGTGGTGTCCCATGGGCCGCGATGCCGGTGAGCTCCTTTAGAACCACCTTAGGGGTTTGTGTGCTGCCCGAGGGGTGACTCGTCAGGTACGGAGCCTTTAGGGACTTAACCAAGTTCGGGGCACCTCCGTGCTAGGGCCGAGTGGTGTCCTGTGGGCTGCGATGCCGATAAGCTCCTTTAGAACCATCTCGGGGGTTTGTGTGCCGTCGAGGGGTGACTCATCGGGTATGGAGCCTTTAGGATCTTAACCGACTCGGGGGCACCTCCGTACCGAAGCCGAGTGGTGTCCCATGGGCCGCGATGCCGGTGAGCTCCTTTAGAACCACCTCGGGGGTTTGTGTGCCGCCCGAGGGGTGATTCGTCGGGTACGGATCCTTTAGGGTCTTAACCGACTCGGGGGCACTTTCGTGTTGGAGCCGAGTGGTGTTCCGTGGGCCGCGATGCCGGCGAGCTCCTTTAGAACCATCTCGGGGGTTTGTGTGCTGCCCGAGGGGTGACTCATCGGGTACGGAGCATTTAGGGTCTTAACCGACTCGGGGGCACCTCCGCCGAGCCGAGTGGTGTCCCATGGGCCGCGATGCCGGCGAGCTCCTTTTTCGAGATCTGGTCCTTGAATACAAGGGAGAGTAGGTTGAGGCTTTGGAAGGAACCCCTTTATTACTCATACTCTGGGGGATACATCATTGATAATATTGGCGGAGGTTATCCGCATTCCAAGTACGTAGAATTGGTCATCCGTCTAGTTCTTCTAGTCTATATGCCCTTCGGTGGAGTATCCTGGCGACACGATAAGGACTCTCCCAGTTGGGGGACAGTTTGCCCCCCTCCACAGGCTTGTACACCTCAGCCTTTCTCAAAACCAGATCCCCATGGCAAAAGACCTTGGGACGAACTCGGACATTGTAATACTTGGCGGCCCGCTGGCGAAAGATCGCCATGCGTAGCCTCCCCGGTCATGCACCTCGTCGATGAAGTCCAGGTTGGCTCGTATCATTGTGGGATTTCTTTCCTCATTGAAGGACTCCACACGCGGACTGGGCAGCCCGATCTCGACGGGGATGATAGCCTCGGATCCAAAAATGAGACTGAAGGGGGTCTCGCCCGTCGGGGCTCTGGGGGTCGTGTGGTAAGCCCATATTACACTGGAGAACTTCTCCACCCATCGACCCTTGGATCCATCTAGCCGAGTCCTGAGCCCTCTGAGAATAGTGCGGTTCATGACCTCGGCCTCTCCGTTGGTCTGAGGGTGGCCGATAGAGGTGAATCGATGATGAATACCTAGCTTGTCGCAGAAAGCCTTGAATGCCTCATTGTTGAACTGGCGGCCGTTGTCCGTGACGAGGGTGTGAGGTAGGCCAAAGCGGCGTATGATCAACTTCCAGAAGAAGGCTTTGACCTTACTTTCGGTGATCTTAGCCAGCGCCTCGACCTCGACCCACCTGGTGAAGTAGTCGATAGCTACTAGCAAGAATCTCTGCTGCCTCGAAGCTGGGGGGAATGGCCCGAGGATGTCCATTCCCCACTGAGCGAAGGGCCAAGGGGTCGAGAGAGGGCTTAGCGAGGTAGACGGCTGATGCTGGATGTATGCGTGGCACTGGCAACCATCGCACTTCTAAACTAGTTTGGCAGTGTCCTCCCTCATGGTGAGCCAGAAGTATCCCTAACGAAGGGCCTTCTAGGCTAGGGACCTGCCCCCAGGTGATTTTTGCAGATGCCTTCATGGATTTCTCTGAGGATGTAGTCAGCATTGGCGGGTCCTATGCATTTGAGCAGGGGTAGGAGAACGACCTCCTGTATAGACGTCCGTCTAGGAGGATAAATTTGGAGGCCCTCCACTTGAGTAGCCTGGCTTCATTGCGATCATCGGGGAGGGTGCGGTCAGTGAGATAGGGACATATGCATCCATCCATGTTGGCTCTTGGGTGAGCGAGAGGACTTCCTCACCATCTTCTATGCTGGGCCTTTCTAGGTATTCGATGTAGGCGTCCCTTGCGACACCGTCGGCAGAGGTAGCCAGGCGGGAAAGGATGTTAGCCTTGCGATCTCACTCCGGGGAATGTAGCTGATGCTAAATAAGCTAATGGGAAGACCAAGAACCGAACCTTGTTCAGATATTGGGTCATGGTAGGATCACGCGCCTCGTATTCTCCATTGATTTGTCCAGAGACGAGTTGCGAGTCAGTGAAAGCTCTGAGACGCCTTATTCCGAACTCTTGGGCTAGCCTTATTCCTGCCAGCAGGGCCTCGTACTCGGTGATTATTGGAGGCTTCAAATAAAAACCGCAGGGCGCATTCTGCTCTCTCTCCATCCGGTCCGGCAAGAATGAGGCCGGCACCGCTTCCCTGAGAGTTTGACGCGCCGTCCACATGGAGGATCCAAGTTTCTCCATCGTTGCTCGGCCCGAGCTCATGCTGCTCCACGGAAGCCTCCTCGGTTGCCTCATCTGCCCAAGTGCACTCGACCAGGAAATCGGCCAGGACTTGGGACTTCAGAGCCGACCGTGCTTGGAAGGAGAGGTCGAACTCTCCTAGCTTGATGGCCCACTTGGCGAGTCGGCCTGAGGTGTCCGGATGGGCCAGGATGGCTTGGAAGGGCTGGTCCGTGAGCACCACAATGGGATGGGTTTGAAAATATGGGTGGAGACGTCGGGCGGAGATGATCAGGGCAAAGATGATTTTTTCTATCTTGGAGTACCTGACCTCCGCATCGTGGAGCATCTTGCTCACGTAATAAACGGGCCTCTGGGTCCGTCAGCATCGAGATGCACCAAGACTGAGCTAACGGCCTCGAGAGAGGCGGCGAGGTAGAGGAAAAGACTCTCCCCATCCCTTGGCTTGGATAAGAGCGGTGGAGAAGACAGAAACACCTTCAGCCTGTCGAAGGCTTTCTAGCAGTCGTTCGTCCACTCAAAGCTGTTCACTTTCTGCAGGGCCTTGAAGAAGGGTAAGCATCTCTCGGCTGATTTGGAGAGGAAACGACTTAGAGCCTCCACCCTCCCCGTTAGTCGTTGCACTTCCTTCTTGCTGGACGGTGGCCTCATGTCGAGGATGGTGCTGATCTTCTTCGGGTTTGCCTCGTTCCCTCGCTGAGTCACCACAAAACCCAGGAACTTGCCTGCCGTAACCCCGAAGGCACATTTCTTGGGATTCAGCTTGACCTAGAAGCGGCAGAGGTTGTTGAAAGTTTCCTCTAGGTCGGAGACGTGGTTAGAGGCATGGGTACTTTTTGTCAGCATGTCATCCACATAGACCTCCATGTTTCGGCCCAGCTGGTCCTGAAAGACTTTGTTCATCAATCTTTGATAGGTCGCCCCTGCGTTCTTGAGACCGAAAGGCATCACTTTGTAGCAATAGATGCCTTTTTCCGTCACAAAGGAGGTGTGCTCTTCGTCGCTGGGGTCCATCCTTATTTGGTTATACCAGAGAAGGCGTCCATGAAGCTGAGGAGCTCATAACCGGAGGTGGAATCCACCAGCTGATCTATCCTTGGCAGGGGAAACTGTCTTTCGAACATGCTTTGTTGAGGTCAGTGAAGTCGATGTAGATTCTCTAGCTCCCGTTTGCCTTTCGCACCATGACCACATTAGCCAACCAGCTAGGGTAATGCGCCTCTCGGATATGGCCGGCACCAAGCAGCTTGTTGACCTCCTCATCGATAGCTTTTTGTCGCTCGGGAGCGAAGCTTCTCTTCCTTTGGTGGATCGGATGGTGTTTTGGGTCGATATTGAGCTTGTGGGTGATCATCTTTGGAGGGATGCCGAGCATGTCAGACGCTGACCAAGCGAAAACGTCCGAGTTGGCCCGTAGAAAGATTAGGAGGCAATCACGGTCTTCCGAGGGGAGGAGTCCGCCGATACGCATGGTCTTTGCCGGATTGTCCGCGAGGGGAAAGGTTAGAAGGTGCTTGGCTGGCTCTCCCCCTCTGCCGGACTCCCCAGGGTCAGGCGCTTCTGGGACCGACTCGGCTTCCAAAGGACTTGACGCTGTGTGATAGCAGGGCAGGACTTAGCCGACCTCGCCCCTCATCTTCCCGACACCTCCGCTAGTAGGGAACTGCACCAGTAGGCACCGGGTGGAGATAATCGCATCCAATAGATTTAAGCTTGGGCGCCCGAGGATGGCGTTGTATGCCAAGGGGACTCGTATAACTAGGAACTTTATAATGACTATGCTTTGGCATGGCGGTGTTCTGGCTGTCACAGGCAAAGATATCTCACCCTCAACCCTTACCGAATCCCCAATGAATCCAACTAAAGGGGTTGCCACAGGCTAAGAGAGTCAAGGGACAATCCCATCCAAAAAGCATCATAGGTAAGGATGTCAGTTGAGCTACCACTATCAACTAATATCCTTTTTACATGGTGCTTGATGATCGTCATGGAGACGGTGATGCCTTCATTATTTATAATCTCAACATTTGTCGATCCCCCCTCAAGAACTACATTACTTGGTGCCTCCTCCCCTCTCGGCCCCTTAAATGAGGAAGCTGCTCCCCAAGACACCATCTTGACCATCCGCTCCGTGGGGGTGTTATCGACAGCGGCCTGAGCAGGCGGGGGCCCCATGAGTGCCGGCAGCGGTTGTGGCGCCTTCTAAACATACTTGCCAAGGTAGCCCTGCTGGATAAGCTCCTCAATGGCACGCTTCAGGCTGAAGTAGCTATCGGTGTCGTGGCCGTAATCCCGATGGAATCAGCAATAACGGCTCTTGTCGCGGGGAGGACCTTTCTTCATAGGAGGAGGGCGCTGGAGATAAGGCTCGCCCTTGATCTCCATAAGGATGTGAGATCGGGGGGCGAGAAGGGGCATGAGCATGCTCTCGTCAGGGACGGGGCTTCGACGCCTGTTGTCGGACCGGCGAGGCGGATCGGGCCGTCGGTGGCGAGGGGGTCCACTTGGCTCGGGATGAGCAGGTTTGCGGCTGGAGCTCCTTGAGGACTCTCGGTGGGTGAGGTCGGCCTCATCCGCATGGATGTACTTTTGAGCCCGAAGGAGGAGGTCGGAGTAGGAACTCAGGGGCTTTTTGTCCAGAGAAAAGGTGAAGCGGGACGGGAGAAGCCCCCGTTTCAGCGCCAGCGTTGCCACCGCATCGTCCAGATGGTAGACTTCAAGGGCGGCAGTCTTGAATCAGGCCACAAAGTCCCGCAGCGACTCCCCTCCTTTTGGCGCACGGAAAAGAGGCTGTTCGTAACCCTCAGGATCCGTCAGTAGGCATCAAAATGTACCAAAAAGGCCCTTTCCAGCTCTCGAAAAGAGTCGATGCTGTGAGGGGACAGGCGCGAGTGCCAAGCGCGAGCGGCTTTCCGTAGAGTGGCAGGGAAAGCCTTGCAGAGAAGGGCATCCGTAGCACCTGGACTTGCATCATGGCTTTATAACTCTCGAGGTGGTCGAGAGGATCCATCGTACCATCGTACGGATCTATCTTAGAGAAACAAAATCTGGAGGAGACGGGCTTCTCCAGTATCCGGCGAGTATAGGGAGGATGGGTGTCATGCTCCTCCTCCGGTTGATTGTTGATCTTCCTGGCGAGCTCGTCTAGTCACCGATTGTACTCATCCAGGCGCTCCTCCATCTGGCGGCTGATCGTCGGGGCCCTCCGAGACGGCTCAGAGGATGAAGAAGAAGAAGAAGGAGAAGAAGGATGCAGAAAGTGGGACTTTCGCTTTGGTTCCTCTTGGTGGTGCGGCTCTGGAGGAAACTTGCTCGGGCCACAATCAGGGGACCGTGGCCACTTGGGAGGCTCACGACGAGGCTTCCTAGGGGAAACCTGACGATGATCGGCTTCTTGCTGAGGAGAGCTTCCCCTTGCTGACTGCTGACTGGCAGGGGGAGCGGTCTGGTGCTGGTTGGCCACAGACTACTGCTGCTGAAGTCCATGGACCATGGCAGTGAGAGTTTGGACTTATTGAGTAAGAGCCGCCAGCTGTTCCGCTGTTTGGGCAGCCACATCTGGTGGCGGACAGGTGACGGGAGGATCGACAGTAGGGGGATTAGCCTCCTGTTGCCTAGCCGATGGGGGAAGCCCCACCGGACAGCTGATAGAAGCATCTTGTGCTCGCGTCACCACCATGGCTCGATGAAGAAAGAAAAAGGGGGTAAGAGTTCGCCGCTAGGTATCACAGGAAAAGTAAGCACCCCCCTTCCCGATCGCCGGTCTCGAACGTCGGGAGAGGAGAACTGCTTAATCAACGAATCCTCGCCCAACCGGGTGACCTACAAAAAGTCCCAAGACCAGAGGGGTGCTCCGGTGGGGACCCTCTGATGCTCAAGTCAGCAATCGAGGTCACAGCTAAGAAAGAGCTCAAAATGAGCTCTTCTGGGGGTGAGAGGAGTCCGCAAAAAGGGGAATCCCTCTCTGGGTGATGGGGTAGCGAGTATATGAGTTTTTCGTACCTGGTTCTTGAGTGGACTTACCCTTTTATAGGTGGTTGACACCTGCACGACCACGTGGAGTTCCGTGAGAAAGGAATATCTGCGGGGTTCATGGGGGTTGCGTGAATCTGGGCCTGTTGGTGGGTCCTGTCTCATCGGAAAGGGAAAAATGACGGTTGGTGAGCCAAGTCCCATCAGTCAGTGGAGCTAACGGGTAGTTAGGTCTGGTCCCATCGGCGGCATGGCCAGTGGGTAGTTGGGCCTGGCGATGTTAGACGGCGAGGGTCAGAAGGATTGCGGCTTAAACAGCCAGGACCGTCCTGGGGCCGACTTGGGAAAGTCGGGACCACCCTGGCTCTCCTGAGGGCGCCGAGGCCGAGCGGGGCCGACCAGGGAAGGTCAGAGTAGACTCGGCTGACTTGGAGATGCCGGGGCCGAGCGGGGCCGATCAGGGAAGGTTGGGGCCGACTCGGCCGACTTGGAGATGCCGGGGCCGAGCGGGGCTGACAAGGGAAGGTCGGGGCCGACTCGGCCGACCTGGATATGCTGGGGCCGAGCGGGGCCGACCAGGGAAGGTCGGGGCCAACTCGGTCGACCTGGAGATGCCGGGGCCGAGCGAGGCCAATCAGGGAAGGTCGGGGCCGACTCGGCCGACCTAGAGATGCCGGGGCCGAGCGGGGCCAACCAGGGAAGGTCGGAGCTGACTCGGTCGACCTGGAGATACCGGGGCCGACCAGAGAAGATCGGGGCCGACTCGACTGACCTGGAGATACCGGGGCCGAGCGGAGCTGACCAGGGAAGGTCGGGGCCGACTTGGCTGACCTGAAGATGCCGGGGCTGAGCGAGGCCGTCTTAAGCTTTTGATTTTACTATGATTGCCCTCGTGGCTATATCAACCACATTAGGAACAAAGAATACCATGTTGGTTTAAGAATTTATGGAAGGAAATCGAACATATCTTGATTGGGAACCCATCGATAAAACATGGGTGGCAAGGTAACCATGCAGGAAGGTTTGGGATTGTTAGTGCCCTACTTTTATGGTATGAAAAAGTATTTGTATGTTATTTTTGGTACAGAATGATCTGCATTAAATATGATGATTTGCTCATACATGAATCTACATCAAAAATTCACTCATAGGTTTTCGCATCACATACGCACAGGCTCACATACAGATAAAGTGAGGCCTGGCCCATCGACATGCGATAATATCTTATGTTTTAAAGAGAGAGAGAGAGAGGGAGGAAGAGGGCTTAAGTGGCAAACAAGCTCCCTAAACATCATTTTCCCGTTTGGCGTCAGGAAGTTACTACGTCCTCGGACCTCAAGCATCTATATATATCAATGTAGAAATTTTTTTTTAAAAAAAAAACACTTGTCTAAAATTTTAAAATATCAAATAATAATAAAATAAAATTTTATTATCATACCTATTTCTACCATGATTTATGCAAGAAGATTTGAAAGTTTTACATCTTAACCTAATTTATTGATTTAATTGACTGCCTCTAAAATGCTTATATACCAAAAATTATATAATTGAGAGACTCATAACTTGTGCATTAAATGGTTTAAAAATGTATGCTATTTAAATTATTTAATTTTTAACTCTTGATTTATAGACTAAATATTTTTTGATCAAATGATTTTTATTGTATATCTAGTTTATAGATAATAGGCCATATTCAATAATTTAAATTATTAGTATGAAATTTGAATAATCTAATCTAAAATTAATCTTCCTTTCTTAGAGTTATACTAAGTGTAATTTAAACCTAACTGATAAAATAAAGAAAAAATTTAGCAAGACTTTTTAAGTTTTAGTATATTGTATTAGATTCTTTCATGTCTAAAGGTATATTCTGCCATTTTTTTTTGGCTTGATGCTGTAAATAATAGAAAGTCTAAGGGCATAATAGCATTAAAAAAAGCGGACATGAAGGCATTAAATGGTCATCTTGAATGGGTTAGTTAAGGAATTGAAGACATTAAATGGTAATCTTGAATGGGTTAGATTGAACTCTGATTATTTAAAAAAATATTAAAAAAATATGGCAGATAAATCCATGTTTAAAATGCCTCGATGTGAACCATCAGGTTGGTATTTCAATTCAATGTGGTCATCCATTTCTCATTATATCATTTATGGCTAAAAAAAATGTTTACAATACCTTTATCTGCATTTCCCTTCTCATGTTGCCATCAAAGCTTGGCCACCATATGCCCCGTTTGATCTCCGAAACTCCTGAGCTGATGATGATGAGAATCTTGCTAATAATAGTGGTGCCAATTACATGGAGATCATTGATGGTGTTACCCCCTACTGTCACAAGCATAAAAATTTTAGCAGAATTTGATCTTCAATCCTTCAGTGTACCAAACTTAAATTTTAGCTCTTGTCGAGTATCTAATTAACATCTGATTTAAACTATCAAATTCTTATAATTTTTAATTTTTTAGCTATACTTTAATAAAATTACTGCATTTTATAAAAAGATAAATATGTTTGGAAAAAATCCTGGAACAACTTAAAAGTTACATAATTAGACTACGAGGGTTAATGGTTAAAGTCCAGCCTTTGAAGAACCATATGCCTAAATTGTTTAAAATTTCGAGGTAAAGGCTTTGAACTAAATAGATACACCGTCTCCGATGCAGGATAACTTGCACCGAGTGCAATGATTTTTTGCGCATAGACTTGCACTGAAAAGCTTGCGTGTGATTTCTGCATTGCTGATGCGCAGGTTCGTACATGAACAAATCATTACGATGGGTGCAAGCCATCCTGCAACGAGATGATGTACAAAGACCTTTTCATAGAACATTAACATATGCGCCACACCCTCTTCGTCCTCTTCAGAGGCCCCAAAAATATGCTAAGTTTCTGAATTATCTTTTCCAAGGCTTTGATGCTAGCTATTTTTATCGAAAAAAATTTGTTGGACCGTCCTTCGATGTAGCAAGCATGCACTAACAATGCGGATTGGTTGCCCATACGTGTCGATGCACATGAGATGGCTTAATGTGTCTTAATGCGTACTGTAAATACGTTAGAATGTATAGGCAATCAATTTGCATGATCAATATATGCTTACTGCATCGAAAATGATGCCGCAGACTTTTTTTTTCATCTCTGCCATTTGGCGCATCAAAAAAAGGCCCATGCGAGCTCCTTGTAAGCGGCTACCTCTGCCAACTTGTCATCTTGATTGCCTATACATTCTAACGTATTTATGGTGTGCATTAAGACACTATCTCATGTGCATTGATATGTATGAGCAATCATGATTAATGCATACTTGCTGCATTGAAGATGGTATAGCATAAACTCTTTTTTTATCTCTGCCATCCGGCGCATCAAAAAAAAGGCCCACGCGAGCTCCTTGTAAGCGGCTACCTCTGCCAACTTGTCATCTCCACCATCCTCCTCTCCTTCTGTACCACCTTTGCCGTCAGCTCCCTCTCGGTGCTTGCCTCCTCTTCTCTCCACTCTCTCTCCTCACCAACCAATGGAGCTCCCTCATACGCGGATCCTCTCGCGACCCCTTCTCTCTCGACTCTCTCCACCTCTGAATTACCATGGCTCAAAGTTGATATATTTCTTGGCCCTGATGGCTTCGTCTTCTCATTCGAAGAGGTTTACAAGCGCTCCAATGTTGCTGCCAAGTGCGGCAAGATCCGTAGGTCAATCATGAGGAGCGGCTTCTTGCCAAACATCATCATTTTCATTAGTCTGGTCCATCTTATACGTGGAAAATTGGTCCATGGTGGACTTAAGGAAGGTGTTTGATGCCACGCTTAAGTGGATGCAATTGGATTGGAAGGTGCAGGGGTAGCGGGAAGGGTGCAAAGCAAGTCATCATCCTCGAGAGGGACACGGCACAACCTCAATTGGCCTTTGATTTGAGTAGGACACAGTTTTGTGTTTTTGGTTAGGCCTAAGGCCTCAAATACAAAACACCTTGGGTATCAGCCACAACAAACCGGGTGACGGGTGGCACTGAACGCTAGAATTTGTACTCCATGGCTGTTACCCAATTAGCTAAATGATCGATGATTTGATTGGCTTCTCTATAAGTATGTGATACGGGGTTAAAATATCACCGCATTGATCGGCAAATATGGCAAGCAATAAAACACATCTCTAAGCTTTAATCTATTAATTGCCATCATTCTTCGTTGGAGAAAAAGGATAAGTGACTCTACTTGATATCTCCGTACTTCGATAAGGCCAAGCTATTTCCGAACCTCACTAGGACCGAGCTCTCTCCATACTTCGATAGGGCGAGCTATCTCCATATCTGAGCAGGACCGAGCTATTTCCGTACCTTAGCAGTGTTGATCCTCATCACCTCAACATAAGCGCCATTGCTGCTACAAACCACGCTGGATATCTCGAAGGATGATTCACCCCGATCGCAAGGTTTCGGAGTAAGCTTTTCAAAATAGAAATGAAAACCAAATACAACACTCCGTTCATGATTAACGAGATTTTAAATTTTCGATAAAGCGTCCGTCAGCTTCATCAACTGTCAATCCCCGTAACTGATGGGATTTCGACTTTATCGGATGCTAACTCCTTAAAATACACCCGAAAGATCAGGTAACTGCTTACCTTCTCAGCAGCGCACAAATACTAAATCTCAGGATCCTTCAGATACGCTTCTCGAAGGCAATTTTAAACTCTCACAAAACAAATAGAAACTCTTTTTAGAGCATTCTTCTACAACAACCTTCTCTCTCATCTGTTTGCTCAGAATATTCACTGATTTGGACGTCGGAGGGTCTTCCATAGAGACTACCCTATGCTTCCTACATAAGGACTATCTTGCAGGTCCATCTGGATGAAAGAATGCTATTTGGATCCTGACATGCATTATCCCCAAGCCGAAGAATGAAATTCTACGGCAACAATATGAATACAAATAAATTATGCAATAGAAAAGATAAAGCTACGAATGTCTCTACGAAAGGAATGATGGCAATGGAAGTGATTCTAAATCCAGAAAACTATGGTGGATAAGTCACCTTTCAAAATTAATTTAGAACTTACAGTACTTTTGGATCACTTCTCTCAATCCAAATGAAGTTACTGCCAATTCAACCAATGACACAAAATTAATTACGAAAGGAATGGCCACAACATCAAGAATATGCCCCAGATCATCTCTAATGATCATACTTGCTCTAGCTAAGTCTGGATGGACTGAGCCATCAAAGTTAATTTCAAAAAATTCTGATTGTAGGGCATCGAAGGAACAAGTTTGAAAGAAGCCATAGAACTATGTAAACAAGATTTTTATATCCCAAGATTACTAATCTTCAATGACTCTAAAGAATGAAGAAACTCAACTGAGTGCTTTATAGCTTGATGAATCCTCCAACTTGACCTAAATAGCATATCTTCAAAACTTATTCCTAGCTTTTTAAATCCAGCCCATCATATAAATTAATTGACCGAGTGCTTTATAGCTTGGTGAATCTTTCAACTTGTCCTAAATAGCATATCTTCAAAACTTAAATCCACCATATCATATAAATTAATTTAGTTTTGATCTTCCTACAACCTCCCATCTAGAGCTCTATGGAATTTTTTTTTCTACAACTAATGAATATTTTGAATATAAAAAAGTTAAAGTTCTATGAAAAAGTTTACATAAAAACAGAACTTCGGTGGTTAAGAGTTTCATCACAAATAGCATACCTTTTATAAGTTGGAGAAACTGAAGGATTCGTTATGCCGAAAAAAAAAAAAAGGTTGGGACACTTATTCTAGACTTTCTATAAAAAATATAGAACACGCTGCTATCCTTTGAACTCTATTCTCCTAGCCTCATATAATTGACTAGTACCGACCTCACTCCAAAGTATCTCGTAGATATCTTGTCACGCCCCAGATCCAAAATTTGAGCTAGAGTGATAAACCACCGCATGCTAGACATACAAGGCATCACGAATCAAGACACTTAATTCAAATAAGGCAATATTGACATATCAATCCAAGTTCATAATTTAATACAATCCATAATTATAAGGTTTGGGCTACAAGCCTTACATATAAACATCACTAGGATTACATCAATATAATGGAACTAATTTATTTAGTAGAAGCTCCATCTAACCCATAATTCCTTCTTCAGTCTTATGGCTCTGAAAAACATTGTAAGATTTATATGAGCTCACACTCAATAAGTAAGCCTACTATAATATAATATAATCCATTAATCATTTCAAAATATTATCAAATCAACTTGGCTTTACCAATAAAAAGCTTCCAATTTCAAATACACTTGCCATATTATCGGAATATGCATATCATTTTTTCAAAGTAATTTTGGAAGCTAAATCATACAATAAATGCCAACATATGCAATGTAAACAAACCTACTGTATTTATATAATTACCACTCCTTATGTGTCCCACGGCCCTACAACACCCAACTGGTGTATCACTCTTAAATATCCCCTAAGAGGAAGGGTCCTGGTACCAGCGTTATACCATATATCAAAAACAATCACAATACACCTACAGATGTGTGTCCTCCACATATCTTTCTTGTAGAGGTGGGGTCCCGTATCACTTGACATTTCATATCATTTCACATCATTCACATCATATGAGAACCGTGGCGATACATATAAATATATCTCAATATCTGTTGAAAAATTATTGAGAAATTATTTATCCAATTATTGATTTGATGATTAACAAAAGCCATGAGTATATTCATTGTGTTTCTGATAAATTTGACAAGTATTTTAAGAATTAAGAACGATTAATTATTCAAAAGGTATATGGAAATCAGTTTTGAATTGAATTTAATGGATTATTAAAAAGTTTAGAAGTTAGAGCCAACACCCTAATAGTGACGAGCCGACTCCTAAGCATATCGGAACAGTTCAAGATTTTTGGTATGGTTTGGAGCCGACACCTTAACAATCGGGAGCCGACTCCAACCTGAGATATAGAGAACTATTTCTGCTTCAGAAGCCGGAGCTGATACATGAGTTTTTAGAGCCGACTCTAACCTGAGTTACAGAGAGTATGTTTTTCAGAGCAATTCTTGGAGCCGATACCTCAGAATCGGAAGCCGACTCCAGACAGCGGTGAGTCGACACTTTGTAAAGTCAGAGCCGACTCCACGACGGATTGTTTTTTGCTATTTTTGGAAACCCGATTTGAAGCCGACACATAAAAAGTTGGAGCCGACTCCAACCTATCAGAGGACGATTTTCAAAAGTGACAGATCAGCTCCAACAGCTATATTTTCTCATATACTCTTCAACGGATCTATTTTTTTGCGTGGAGAACTCATCTAGGTACATTTCAACGGCTATTTTCTCACCTAATCTTAGATTGAAAATCTATAAAAAGGGAATATCCGACTATTCGAAAAATAGAGAGAAAAAACAAAAAATTGAGGAAAATATCCAGTGAAAAAGAGAGAAAAATAGAAGAGAAGTCTCTAAGTCCACGTTTATCATCTGAAGAGAGTTTCTAGAGAAATCCAAAGCCAACAAAGATTAAAATCGAAGGATTTTCAAAGGAGAAAAGAAGAAGAGCAAAAACCCTATTTCCTCAACATTCTCTTCAACGAGCTGTGTTTAAGATTCAAAATTCAATCCTTGCTCATCCATTCAAAAGAGAAAAGGAAAAGAAGAAAAGCTCAACCTCATTGCTTCCAAAATCAGGCTTTTCTAATCATTATCTATTTACATTATTTATTTGCTCATTAAGGAGCTTTTAAATTGTAAACTTTATTTTGAATTGTTGTTTGCTAATTCAATCAGGGGGATTGAATTAGTTGAGGTAGTTTACCTCGGGTTAAGCTAAGTTTAGCTTGGGTTAAGGTTTTGTGCTGGTGAACCTGTGAAAACCGGCTGGGTTCGTTGTGACCCCGTGTAAAATAATAAGTTCGAGTTGTGATCTTGTAAAATAACTCAGCTGTAGGAGTGGACGTAGGTGTGGCTAACACCGAACCACTATAAAATCTTTGTGTGTTTGTCGTGCATTTGTCTCTCTCTCTTTATCATATTGTGCTTAGCTTGTATTAACTCACTTTACTTGGGCACTTCACATCAAGCAAATTTTTAAAGTGTTAAATTTTTAAAGAACCCAATTCACCCCCCCCTCTTGGGTTGCCATCTGGGCCAACAATTGGTATCAGAGCTGTGCTCATTTCTATTTGATCTAACAATCAAGAGTTAAAGATCCAAATGGCAGCTCAAGCTAGATCATCTTTTTGAAGGTCAATCCACCAATAGGCCACCTTTGTTTAATGGCACTAATTATTCTATTGGAAAGCATGAATGAGAATTTTTATTCAAGCTTTAATTATGAATTATGGAGTGTCATATTAATGGACCTACACACACACATGGTAGATGGTTCATAGTTCCTAAACCCGAAAGGGATTGGAATGAGAATGATAGAAAAATGGCTCAGCTCAATGCTAAAGCCATGAATGTTTTATATTGTTCTTTAGATGCAAATGAATTTAATAGAATTTCTACATGTATTTCCGCAAAAGAAATTTGGGATAGATTAGAAGTACCCATGAGGGTACTAATCAAGTAAAAATCTAAAATCAATATTCTAGTGCATAAATATGAACTTTTAGCATGGAACAAACTGAAACAATCACATGCATGTACACAAGATTTACTGATATTGTAATGGTTTAAAAGTCTTGGTAAGACTTATACTAATTCTGAATTGGTGCGTAAAATTCTTAGGTCTCTTCCAAGATCATGGGAAGCAAAGGTGACTGCAATCCAAGAAGCCAAGGACTTCAACACCTTACCTTTGGAGGAGCTACTTGGATCCTAATGACCCATGAGTTGACCATGCAACATCAAGAGGAAGAAGTCAAGAAGAAGAAAACATTGCTCTTAAGGCTGCAGAAATGAGAAAGCAGCAGTGATAGATGATGATGATAGCTCTCCTTGCAAAGAAATTTAAAAGTTTATGCAAAGAAGGAGACCCTTCCACAAGAAAAAATCTGGAACAAAATGGAAGGAGAAAAAGAAAAGAAAGGGACAAAGAAAAGAAAAAGACCCTTAATATGTTATGAATGTAAGAAACCGGGGCATTTTAGATATGATGTCCTCAATTAAAGAAGGGGTACAAGAAGAAGAAGAAAGGCTATGTTGCAACATGGAGTGATAGTGAAGAATCCTCATCCGAGGAGAACAAAAAGAAGTTGCAAACATTTGCTTTATGGCAAACGACGACGATGAGGTAAGTACTGAAACCCAATGATGATTTTACTTTGATGAATTATATGATGCTTTCAATGAATTAGTTAGTGATTTTAAATTTGAAAAAAAAAAAAATTTTGAAAAATGAAAATTTAAATCTTGTCAAAGAGAAAAATAAACTAACTCTTGAAGTTAAAAATTAAAATCTGAAAATAAAAATTTTTAAAAGAAAAGAAATCAATTTCTAATGAAAATGTTAATTTAAAGAAAGAAGTTGATAAATATAAGAATATAGTTGATAAATTTACATATAGCTCTGAAAAACTTAATTTACTTTTAAGTAATCAAAGAGCTGTTTTTGATAAAGCTGGATTAGGATATAGACCTAACATGAAACAAAAATATGTAAAAATTTCTTTATTAAAAAAACAAAAAAATGATGTTTCATGTTATTATTGCAAAAAAGGACATAAATCCTATGAATGTAATTTTAGAAAAATTAACAAGAATTTAAGTTAAAGGAAAGAAAATATGGGTTCCAAAAGGAACAATCTTTGTTGCTACTAACCATGAAGGACCCAAGAAAGCTTGGGTACCTAAACAGAAAGTTTGATTATTTTGCAGGAGTGTCTTGCGGCCAAAAGATCAAAACGAAAGTGGTATCTTGATAGCGGCTGCTCAAGGCACATGACGGGTGACAAGGAGCAATTCATCACCCTTGAAGATAAAAGAGGAGTTGTTACATTTGGAGACAATGGCAAAGGCCAAATTATGGGATTTGGTAAAATTCAAATAACTCCCTCCACTTTTATTGAAAATGTTTTATATGTAGATGGTTTAAAGCATAATTTAATTAGTATTAGCCAATTGTGTGATAAAGGTTTCAAAGTTTCATTTGAAGCTTCTATCTGCACTGTTTCTAATCCCATTGACAATAGCATTATATTTATTGGAAATAGAAATGGCAATGTATACTTAATTGATTTAGACAATTTCTACTAGTAATCATTGCTTAGTTGCTAATAATGCTAATTAAATGAGATTGGATGGCTATGGCATCGTAGATTAGGTCATGCAAGCACACACTTAATTTCAAAATTAATTAGAATGGATTTAGTTAAAGGACTTCCAAAGTTAGATTTTGAAAATAATAAATTTGTGATGCATGTCAATTTGAAAAACAAACTAGAAACTCTTTCAAATCTAAAAATGTTTCCACTTCTAGGCCACTTGAGCTACTTCATATGGACCTTTTTGGACCTACTAGAACCACTAGTCTAGGAGGAAAGAAATATGGTCTTGTGATAGTAGATGATTATTCTAGATACTTGGGTATTATTTTTGCTCACAAAGGATGAGACTTTCTCAATATTTCTAAATTCTTCAAGAAAGTCACTAATGAGAAAAACAACACCATAGTGTCTCTTAGAAGTGATCATGGCACAGAATTTGAAAATCATTATTTAAAAATTTTGCATTGAAAATGGCATTCATCATAATTTTTGCACCTAGAACACCACAACAAAATGGAGTTGTAGAAAGAAAAAATAGAACTTTAGAAGACATGGCCCGTACCATGCTATGTGAAAGCAACTCCCAAAGTACTTCTGGGCGAAAGCTATAAACACGGCATGTTACATCCTTAATAGAGCTTTAATTAGGCCAATCCTTAAGAAAACTCCTTATGAATTATGGAATAATAGAAACCAAACATTAGTTATTTTCATGCATTTGGTTGTAAATGTTTTATTCATAATAATGGTAAAGATAATCTTGGAAAATTTGATGCAAAATCTGATGAAGGCATATTCTTAGGATATTCAACATCTAGTAAAGCCTATAGAGTATTTAACAAGAAATTAATTGTAGAAGAATCTATTCATGTAGTTTTTGATGAGTCTTTAGCATCAAGTTCAGAAAAGATTGATGATGAGAAGATACAAATTTACTAAAAGAGATATTGAAAAATTAAATATAGATGTATCTTCAGATCATGAACAAGAAGCTAAAGATGATGATTCACCTAGGATTGATGTTATTGATACTAATCATAATGATGTAGATCTTCCTAGAGATTGGAGATATGCCTATGGTCATCCAAAGGAATTGATTATAGGTGATCCATCTCAAGGAGTAAGAACTAGATCATCAATGAGGAATATCAATAATCATCTTGCATTTGTATCTCAAATTGAACCTAAAACTATTGAAGAAGCTGAAAAAGATAGTAATTGGATGTTAGCTATGCAAGAAGAATTAAATCAATTTACTAGGAATAATGTATGGTCCTTAGTTGATAGACCTAAAGGTCATTCAGTTATAGGATCTAAATGGGTATTTAGAAATAAATTAGATGAAAATGGCATAGTAATTAGAAATAAAGCTAGATTAGTTGCAAAAGGATATAATCAAGAAGAAGGAATTGATTTTGATGAAACTTTTGCACCTGTAGCTAGATTAGAAGCAATTAGATTACTACTTGCATTTGCATGTCATATGAACATCAATTTATTTCAAATGGATGTTAAAAGTGCATTTTTAAATGGTTTTATAAATGAGAAAGTTTTTGTAGAACAACCACCTGGTTTTGAAGATCATGAATTTCCAAATCATGTTTTTAAATTACACAAAGCACTATATGGTTTAAAACAAGCACCTAGAGCTTGGTATGATAGGTTAAGCAAATTTCTAATTGAAAATGATTTTTCTAGAGGAAATGTAGATAAAACCCTATTTTTGAAAAGAAAAGATAAAGATTTATTAGTAGTACAAATATATGTAGATGATATTGTATTCGGTGCTACTAACAATCTTTTGTGTCAAGAATTTGCTAAGTTAATGCAGGGTGAATTCGAGATGAGCATGATGGGAGAACTCAACTTCTTCCTAGGACTACAAATCAAGCAAAGAAAGAGAGGATTTTCATCAACCAAACAAAGTACACAAAGAAATTCTCAAGAAGTTTGGAATGGAATCAATCAAACCCCTTGGAACACCTATGAGTCCTTCATGCAAATTAGACAAAGATGAAGATGGTAAGAATTGATCAAAAATATTATAGAGGTATGATCGGATCTCTACTTTACTTAACAGCAAGTAGACCTGATATCATGTTTGCTGTTTGTTTATGTGCTAGATTTCAATCAGAACCTAAAGAATCTCACTTAATTGCTGTAAAAAGAATACTTAAGATATCTAAGTGGAACTAAAAATGTAGGATTATGGTATTCTAGAGACTCAACACTAAATTTGATTGCATATTCTGATTCTGATTATGCTGGATGTAAACTAGATAGAAAAGTACAAGTGGTGCATGTCAATTTTTAGGAAGTAACTTAATCTCTTGGTTTAGCAAAAAGCAAAATTCGGTTGCATTATCTACTGCTGAAGCAGAATATGTTGCAGCTGGAAGTTGCTGTGCTCAAATCCTTTGGATTAAGCGACAACTTGAAGATTATGGCATAACACTTGATAAAACTCCTATTAGATGTGATAATACAAGTGCAATAAATTTAACTAAAAATCCAATACAACATTCAAGAACTAAACACATTGAAATTAGATATCATTTTATTAGAGAACATGTAGCTAATAATGAAATTTGTCTTGATTATGTTAGTACTGAAGAACAATTAGCTGACATATTTACAAAACCTTTGAGTGAAGAGAGATTTTGTTATCTTAGAGGAGAATTAGGGATTTGTGATCCTTTGGAATGATTTTGAAACCCTAAGGAATGATTATCTAGAATTCAATCAATTTCTTGATTTCTTCATGATTTTAAGGACAATTATCTAGACATTTGAACAATTTGATTCTCACATTCCAAAGTTTTTTATCAAAATTTATTGACATTTTGACAAGTTTCAGATGTTTGAAACTCTTATTTTTTCACTGAAACTGTCTTGGAGCCGACACCTTTATGGAGTCGACTCCAGTTCTGGAGCCGACACCTGCTTGAGTCGACTCGGCTGACTGTGTTAGCGACTTGGAGCCGACACCCGCTTTGCGGGAGTCGACTCCTGGTGGTCCCAGGTTGACTTTATTAGGGCAGAGTCGACACCTTCTCATTTTTCGACTCCAAACCTTCCAAACTCTTCCAAACTCTCCCAAAACCCAAAATTCCTCAAATCAACCATTCCCTAGATTCCTATGGCACCTAAATAGGGGATCGATCTTTGATGCTCCCGTGACTACAAGGAAGCGGACGAGGCATCCGGAGCCCTCTCCAAGTTCATCCTCCACTTCTCCGCTTCCACTCCGACAATCCTAGCCCCTCTTCACAGGTAGATACCCTAGCTGGCCGAGTCATACCATGGGTAGGAAGTAGATTTTGATTTCTTTGAGGCCGAGGGTTTTGCATTGGTAGACAAATTAAAGAGCTAGGCTGGGATAAGGTATGTTCTTTGGATGTTCCTACTTATCCAGCTTTAGTTAAAGAATTTTACTAATTTATCTAGAGGAGATGGTGGAATTAGTGAGTTTGTAGAGGAAAAAGATTCACTTAACTTCAGATTTTAGGAAACCTTTTAGAGATTCCTGTTGTTGGATTAATTGCTAATTCACAGTGAGAGAGCAGGAGCATTATCAGAATGTTGGAAGAGAAGTTCATGAATTTGAAGAGGTTAGGGCAAATCAGTTGCCACTTGAGCTTAGATTATTACATAACATTTGTAGTAGGATCTATTTCCTAAGACTGGCGTTTTGAGTATGTCTCAGAGCGAGACATTGTGATTATGGACAGTATTCTGACTGGTCAGCCATAAATTTAGCTGGGATGATGATATGGTATATGGCTGAGGCTGGGCAAGAAGAGATCTTCTTTGCCTTATGGGATGATTTTAACCATGGCATTTAGAAGTCAAGGAGTTGTTATTTCTGAGATGAACCTTAAGAACCTTAGACACACATTATTACAGCTTGGCTACTGTGCATAGATGGGATTTGTGAAAGTGAATGGTAGATGGAAAAGAAAGGGTAATCTGGATGAAGAGCAGCTGACATTGGAGCCACTGCACCTTCTGAGGCAGGTCCTTCAGTGAGGCATCCTTCACCAGAGCCTAGCAGACCACCACCACCACCACCTGTATCCACCTTTTCTATTCCTACTTCTGGTTTTTCTGATGTTCAGCTGGAGCAACTTAAAGAGCTTTTTGCACTCACAAAGAAGAAATGAAATTGAGCTAGATAGCAGTTTTGAACTTAAGAGAGTCTATTCCTTGGATGAAAGAGTCAAAATTGAGTCCACACTTGGAGCCTCCGCAGAATCTTGAAGAATGATCTCAAGAATATTTTGAGAACTTAAAGATATTGGAGGAGATTCAGAGACATATTCCAAATGCAATGCAGAGCTTCAAGAAAAATTACTATTGCATGTTCATTGGTAGAGAAGAAGTTAAATGATTTATGAAGAACAAGAAAGGATGGGAAAGATACTAGAAGAACTTAAAGACTTCTTAGATTTTCTTAGATTTTGATGTTTAGTTTGTTTTTTAATGTAATAGAATGTTTTGAATGAAGTTGAAATTTGAAGTAATTTTGATACTTTGTTGAATGATGTAATGAAATTTTGATGTAATGAATATGATACTTGAATTTTGATGTAATGAACTTTTTTGATACTTAATTTATCATTGATCTTAATTTAAGTCTTTAATTTGAAACTTCTTAACCTTTTTGTTGATTACAAAAAAGGGGAGAGAAGAGGTATTTGTATATACATAAAAGTGATGTAAAGGAATTAATTGTAAATAATGCATGTTGAAAGGAATTAATGTAAAAGGAATAGAATTTCAATAACTTTAAATATGTTAAAACATAGGGGGAGCTACCTTCATTCAGGGGGAGCTTACCTATGAGAACTAAATTTTTAAAATTATTGTTAATTGATGCATATACTCAATGTTTTTATAATCATCAAAAAGGGAGAGTTGTTGACCCAATTATTGATTTTGATGATTAACAAAAGACATGAGTATATTCACTATGTTTCTGATAGATTTAATAAGTGTTTCAGGAATTAAAATGTTAATTCAAAAGGATAAAGAAATAGTTTTGAATCAATTTTAATGGAATTAAAAAGTTCAGAACTTGAGTCGACACCCTAGTCAGAGCCGACTCCAAGCGTATCAGAATAGTTCAGGATTTTTGGCATGGTTTGGAGCCGACACCCAGTCGAGCCGACTCCAACCTGAGATACAGAGAACTGTTTTCTGTTCAGAAGGGAGCCGACACTGAGTTTTTGGAGCCGACTCTAACCTGAGACAGAGAGTTTTTCGGAGCATTCTGGAGCCGACACCTCCGGAGCCGACTCCAGAAGCGTGAGCGACACTTAACTCGGAGCCGACTCCTCAACAACTTTTTTTTGCTATTTTTGGATACCCGATCTGGAGCCGACACCTGAAAAGTTGGAGCCGACTCCAACCTGTCAGGAACGATTTTCAAAATGTCAGAACGGATATTTTCTCACCTACTCTTCAACGATTATTTTCTTACTCATCCAACATTTCAACGGCTATTTTCTCACCTAATCTCAGATTGAAAATCTATAAAAGGGGATATCCGACCGTTCGAAAATAGAGAGAAAAATGGAAAAATCAAGGAAAATCCAGTGAAAAGAGAGAAAATCAGAAGAAAATCTCTGAGTCCACGCCATCATCTGAAGAGTTTCAGAGAAATCCAAAGCCTCAAAGATCAAAATCGAAGGATTTCAAAGGAGAAAGAAGAGCAAAAGCCCCAACTTCTCTTCAAGAAAAGATCAAGCATTCAAAAGAGAAGAGGAAAAGAAGAAAAGCTCATCATTGCTTCAATCAGGCTTTTCTTACCTTGTCTATTTATTATTTATTTGCTCATTTAAGGAGCTTTTGTATTGTAAACTTATTTTGATTTTGTTTGCTAATTCAATCAGGGGATTAATTAGTGAGGTAGTATACCTCGGGAAGCTAAGGATAGCTTGGGTTGGTTTTGTGCTGGTGAACCTGTGAAAACCAGCTGGGTTCGTTGTGACCCGGTAAAACAACAAGTTTTGAGTTGTGAGCTTGTAAAACAACTCGCTGTAATCAGGGGATTATAGTGTGGACCCAAGTGTTGCTTGGGAGTGGACGTAGGTGTGGCTAACACCGAACCACTATAAAATCTTTGTGTGTCGTGCATTTGTCTCTCTCTTTCTTTATCTATTGTGCTTAGCTTTATTTTCACTTTACTTGGGCACTTTCACATCAAGCAAATAGTTTTCAAAGAGTTAAATTTTTTAAAGAGCCCAATTCACCCCCCTCTTGGGTTGCCATA
>UESW01004227.1:1004434-1023177 GCA_900491605.1 Calamus simplicifolius | reverse complement strand
CAACTAATTTCATTTATGTTAGCATTGTCAGCAATTAAGCAATGATCACTCAAAGATAATTTTTCTAAGTCAACTAAGTAAACATTGCCATGTCTATAACCAGTAAATACAATGCTATCATCAATAGAATTAGTTACAGTGCATACAGAAGATTTAAATGAAACATTAAAGTTTTTATCACATAATTGACTTATACTAATTAGATTATGCTTCAAACCATCAACATAAAGTACATTATCAATAAATATAGATGGAGTTATGCGAACTTTACCAAGGCCCATAATTTGACCTTTACCGTTATCGCCAAACGTCACAACTCCACCTTTCTTTTCTTCCAGGGTGATGAATTCATCTTTGTCACCCGTCATATGTCTTGAGCAGCCACTATCAAGGTACCACTTTTTCTTTGATCTTTTGGCTACAAGACATTCCTGCAACATAATTTAAACTTTATGCTTAGGTACCCAAGCTTTCTTGGGTCCTTCATGGTTAGCAGCAATAAAAATTGTTCCTTTCGGAACCCATATTTTCTTAGCTTTAATATTTAACTTGTTGTTATTTAACGTTTTGCATTCAAATGATTTATGACCTTTTTCATTACATTTAAAACAAGTTATATTACTTTGGTTGGCTTTTATAAAAATATTCTTTAAGATTTTGTTTCCTTAATGTGTTATATCCTAAACCTGCTTTGTCAAAAACAGCTTTTTGACTATCTAGGATCATGTTAAGTTTAGTTGAACTTAAAGTGAATTTCTCAACAATGTCTTTATATTTTTTAACATCTTTCTTAAGAGAGTCAATTTCTTTAGCTTGCTGTTCTTTATCTAAAGCTAAAGTTTCTATTTGATCTTTTAAATCTTTAGTTGAGTTTTTAGTTTCAGATTTTAATAAATCTATTTCTTGATTAAGATTATCTCTTTCTTTCCTAAGTTCTTCTTTTTCATTAGTTAAGTTCTTAACTTCTAAAGCTAATTCATTTTTACTTTTAGCTAAACTAATATTGTCATTTTTCAAAAACTTATACTTTTTTTTAAGGATTTAAAATCAATCATAAGTTCATTGAAAGCCTCAAACATTTCATCAAATGTAAATCATCATTTGAGTTTTCAGAACTTACCTCATTGTCGTTGTCGTCGTGGGCCATGAAGCAAATATTGGCAACTTCTTTTTGTTCATCTTCTTCCGACGAGAAGATTCATCAGACCATGTTGCCATGTATGCTTTCTTCTTTTTCTTGTAGGCCTTTTTCAGCAAAGGACAGTCATACTTAAAGTGCCCTGGCTTTTTGCACTCATAACATACTAAGGGCTCTTTTTCTTTTTCTTTCTCCTTGTCCTTTTTCTTATCCTTTTCTCCTTCAAATCTTGCTCCAAATTTCTTTTTATGGAAGGGCCTTTTTCTCATAAACTTCTGAATTTTTTGGCCAAGAGAGCAGTTTCCTCATCATCTTCATCATTACTTTCACTGCTGCTCTCTTCCATTTCTGCAGTCTTGAGGGCAAGAGTTTTCTTCTTTTTGTTTCCTCCTCAACATGCTGCTTCATTGTTAACTCGTGGGTCATTAAGGATCCTAGAAGCTCCTCTAAAGGTAGTGCATTGAGGTCCTTTGCTTCTTGGATAGCAGTGACTTTTGCTTCCCACGATCTTGGTAGTGACCTAAGAATTTTGCGCACAAGATCAGCATTAGAATAAATTCTACCAAGACTTTTCAAACCATTCACAATATCAGTAAATCTAGTGAACATGCATGTGATGGTTTCAGTTTGTTCCATAGTAAATAATTCATATTTATGAACCAAAATATTTATCTTTGATTCTTTACTTGGTTTGTTCCTTCATGAGTTATTTCCAACCTATCCCAAATTTCTTTTGCGGAATTACAAGTTGAGATTCGGTTGAATTCATTTGAGTCTAAGGAACAATATAAAATATTAATGGCTTAGCATTTAGTTGTGCCATTCTCCTATCATTATCATTCCAATCCCTTTCGGGTTTAGGAACAATAGTGCCATCAATAAGGTGTGTGGGTGTACTAGGTCCATTATTATTACTCCCCACAATTCATAGTCCGAAGCTTGAATGAATATTCTCATTCTAGCTTTCCAATATGAATAGTTGGTTCCATTAAATAAAGGAGGTCGATTCGTAGAATGACCTTCAGCAAAACTTGAACCAATTTGTGTTGCCATATGGATCTTTAGCCCTTGATCGTGAGATCAAATTCTAAATGAGCACTTGCTCTGATACCAATTGTTGGCCCAGATGGCAACCCAAGAGGGGGGGGGGTGAATTGGGTTCTTAAAATTTAAGACTTTTTAACTTTAATTGATTAGTTAGCAAGATGTGCAAGTGAGAGGCTAACTAATAAGCAATGCACAAGCAAATAAAGAGAGATAGAGAAAGAGAAAATATGGCACGACAAACACAAGATAATTTTATAGTGGTTCGGCAATCAACACCTACGTCCACTCCCAAGATTCACTTGGGTCCACACTATAATCTCTCTAGATTACAGCCGAGTTGTTTTCCAAGCTCACAACTCAAACTTGTTGTTTTACCGGGTGCACAACGAACCCAGCTGGTTTTAACTCGGGCTTACCAGCACAAAACCCTACACGTTGTTTTTCACGGGCTCACAACTAACCCAACACAAGCACTCCGGCTTGTAACGAGGTATACCAACCTCCACTGATTCAATCCACTGATTGAATCAGCAAACAATAAAATATAGTGTTTGAACAATAAAGTGCTCCCCTTGAGCAAATATACAAATGAAGTACAAAATATAAAAGGTTAGAAAAGCCTGATTGTATTGCAGATGGTAGTGGCTTTGGCTTTCTTCCTTCTTCTCTTCAACTCCTCTTGAAACGTTGAATCACGCCTCAGCAAGATTCTTGACCGTTGAAGTCTTTGGAGTTGAGATGAAGCTTTTTCCTCTTTTGAAAATCCTCCGATTTGACCTTTGAAATGCTTGTGGATTTTCTTTTGACTCTTGTGGATTGATGAGAAGGAGTAGACGAAACTTTCACTTGGATTTCACTCCTTTTGAATCACTCTTCTTTGAGCTAAATGATTTTTCCAATATGCTCTGTTTTTCCCTCTTTTCAAATGATATTCTTTTCTCTCTTTTTGATTTTCTCTGGGTTGTTTTGATTTGAAAAGAGCTCCTCTATTTATAGAATCTGCAAAAATATATCCGTTAGAGACAAGGAAAAATAGCCGTTATTCAAAAATCTTACCGTTGGGGCTGATGTGTCATCGTTAAAAATCGCGCCCAGAATTCGCGGAGTCGACTCGAGCTTTGTGGAGTCGGCTCGAAGTCGATTACCAAAAATAGAAACATTTTAAGCATTGAAGGGTCGACTCGCGAAAACATAAGTGTCGGCTCCTGAAAGTCGGGAGTCGACTCGAGAAAATGGGGAGTCGACTCGAGAAGTGCTCAAAAACTTTCTGGTGTCTGAGCGAGTCGGCTCGCACAGTCAGAGTCGGCTCGCGAAGGTCAGGGGTCGACTCTTGAAAACCAAGGGTCGACTCGAGAAACTCAGACAATTGGGGAGTCGACTCGGAAACCCTTGAGTCGGCTCGGGAGCGATACAAAAATCAGAAAAATGTTCTGATTGACTTTAAAACTTGTCCCAATTAAATTTAAATAAATTTTGACTTGAATACATTAAATATGACATTAAGCATGGATTCAAGACATGTTTCAAGAATTCATCGATTGAAATATATTATGTAAAAATTCCTTTTGAAATCTTTTAAAATAGAGTTTGAAACTTCTTTTCTAATTGATTCAAAACTCATGAATTAAACCATTGAGAGTCCATTCCTTTCAATTTGAATAAGCTCAAGGTTTTTGATAATAAACTCATTGTTTTCTTTAAGGTACTCATGGCTTTTGGAAATCATCAAAATCAATAAAGTTGGGGCAATTATGATTCAATAATTTCTCAACACACATCGCACTGAGCAGCAAAGGACCGCTCTCTCTACTCCTCCCTCACCACCAACCTCAGTTGCTCTAATCAACTAGCTGGCTATCCTCAATCAATAAGTTCAAGCGTTGAATGCAGCAGTTCATGAGCTGTAGAAGCAACGCTCGTTGGCTACTCAGCAGCAGCCCAAGCCTCTCACATCGCCCATGATAGCTGCACTAGTTAGCCAACGATTCACCCACGAGAAATCTAGTCATAGAGAAGCTTATCTCCATCAAGCTTCACCTAAGCACCGCCACTGCGAAACTTTCAAGAGACTGCGGTCTCCTGCCCTTCAAGAGACTGCGGTCTCCTGCCCTTTGCTCATCTTCTGAGTCATCTGGGGAGGACCTTAATCATGAGATGAGGAGGCGTCCGGATGAACAACATCGGCAGCTGGAAAAGCTCAGTCAAAGGCTCAACAATCAGCCAGAGGTGGACTGCAATGTGGGTAGCAGAATAATTTCAAAAAGGGATGAACTCGAGACATTGTCCATCACCTCAAGCATTCATGGACATTTTAATTTCTAGTGGTAGTGAGCCGAGAGGTGTTAGTGCAATTAATGCAAGGTGAAAGATGAGGACAAAAGGCTTTGACTATTGACTTCACCTTCCCCCTCTCCCCTTCTCTCTTTCTCTCGACTGCACCCAAGAGCCAAACCGAGCCCAGGACCTCCTACGGATTTCGTCTAACTACTCTCAGACTTCAGCACTAAGGACGACCAATCTCTTCAAAGAAAGAGCTCTCAAGCCAAAAATCTCTCAAGCCTTTAATCGATGATGGCATCAAACACGACACGAAGACAAAAAGCTACAAAAGCTAAGTATACTGCACCAAAAAAGAAGAAGAAGAAGTTTTTCATTCAATTTCTCAAAAACCACTCGGGCCAGTCAAGCGACCGCCGAGGTAGTTTTCCGATGGCCCCGCGATCATAAGGACACCCCCGGACCGGTGCGAGAAACCTCCGAGGTGGTTCAAGTCCTATGGTCTCAGCGGCTCCGAGTTAAAACTCCCGGACCGGCCGAGCGACCCCCGAGGTATTTTCAAAATAACTTTAGTGGTCCCGAGATCATAGATACCCCGGACCGATGCGAGAAACCTCCGGTGGTTCAAGCCCTGTGGTCTCGGCAGCCCCAAGTCAATGCCCGGGCCGGCCGCGAAACCCCCGAGGCGGTTTTATTTTGGCCCCATCAATAAAGGCTACCCTTCGGGGTTCAAAAGGAACCTGAGCCTGGTCCAAGCACCCTCAGGTCACCTTCCGGGGTTAAAGGCTCACGAGCATGGTCCCATCACAGCGACTTTCGGGTCACACTTCGGGGTTCAAAAGGAACCTGAGCCTGGTCCAAGCACCCTCAGGTCACCCTCCGGGGTTAAAGGCTCCCGAGCATGGTCCCATCATAGCGACTCTCGGATCACCCTTCGGGGTTCAAAAGGAACCTGAGCCTGGTCCAAGCATCCTCAGGTCACCCTCCGGGGTTAAAGGCTTCAGAGCATGGTCCCATCACAGCAACTCTTGAGTCACCCTTCGGGGTTCAAAAGGAACCTGAGCCTGGTCCAAGCACCCTCAGGTCACCCTCCGGGGTTAAAGGCTCCCGAGCATGGTCCCATCACAGCGATTCTCGAGACACCCTTCAGGGTTCAAAAGGAACCTGAGCCTGGTCCAAGCACCCTCAGGTCACCCTCCAGGGTTAAAGGCTCCCGAGCATGGTCCCATCACAGCAACTCTCGGGTCACCCTTCGGGGTTCAAAAGGAACCTGAGCCTGGTCCAAGCACTCTCAGGTCACCCTCCGGGGTTAAAGGCTCCCGAGCATGGTCCCATCATAGTGACTCTTGGGTCACTCTTCGGGGTTCAAAAGGAACCTGAGCCTGGTCCAAGCACCCTTAGGTCACCCTCCGGGGTTAAAGGCTCCCGAGCATGGTCCCATCGCAGCGACTCTCGGATCATCCTTTGGGGTTCAAAAGGAACCTGAGCCTGGTCCAAGCATCCTCAGGTCACCCTCCGGGGTTAAAGGCTCCCGAGCATGGTCCCATCACAGCAACTCTTGGGTCACCCTTTGGGGTTTTAAAGGAACCTGAGCCTGGTCCAAGCACCCTCAGGTCACCCTTTGGGATTAAAGGCTCCTGAGCATGGTCCCATCACAGCAACTCTCGGGTCACCCTTTGGGGTTTAAAAGGCTCTCAACGGCTTTATTGCAGCCTCATCGGCTCTATCAGCCTTAGTGGCTCTATCCCTCTGCCCCAGCGGCATCATTACAGCCTCAACGGCTTTATTGCAACCTCATCGACTCTATCAGCCTTAGTGGCTATCAGCCTTAGTGGCTCTATCCCTCTGCCCAGCGGCATCATTACGGCCTCAACAGCTTTATTACAGCCTCATCGGCTCTATCAGCCTTAGTGGCTCTATCCCTCTGCCCCAGTGGCATCATTACAGCCTCAACGGCTTTATTGCAGCCTCATCGGCTCTATCAGCCTTAGTGGCTATCAGCCTTAGTGGCTCTATCCCTCTGCCCCAGCGGCATCATTATGACCTTAGCGGAATTATTATAGCCTTAACGGCTCTATCGCTCTGCCTTATCGGCTCTATCAATCTCAACGATTTT
Organism: Calamus simplicifolius; assembly: GCA_900491605.1. Classification (NCBI taxonomy): domain Eukaryota; kingdom Viridiplantae; phylum Streptophyta; class Magnoliopsida; order Arecales; family Arecaceae; genus Calamus; species Calamus simplicifolius. Next base: position 1,016,599 of record UESW01004227.1, on the reverse strand, counting down.
ATTGCAGCCTCGTTGGCTCTATCTCTCAGCCTCAGTGGCGTTAGTGCAGCTCCATCAGCTCTATTTTTGCCTTGCCAACTAGTTGACGAGCGTCCCCCCCCTAAAAAAATTGGGCGTACACTGCTTTAAGTGGCGGGCACAAGGTAATAAACTTACCCCCAATGTTACTTAAAAATTTTTACACTCCTTCAGCTTGGTTAGTGCAGGACCTACAAGCTCAAAGAGTGTAGGGGGCATCTGATAGGACCAGTTAACAGGCCCATGGGCAATAAAAACATAAATTTTTAAACAATTTTTCTAGGTGGCCATATTTGGCGGCCTTCCTAAATGACTTAGTTCCTAGGCGGCCTCGGTGGCTTATTGGGTTTTCTCTTCAAGGACGCAGTAGGCATTTAATTCCGTCCGTAGCTTTGCTCTATGTTGCAACAAGCATCATAATGAAGAGAGAGAACAAGAGAGGAAAAAAGCTATGTGATGTGAGTGGGTTCTTTCAAGGACGGCCTTTTGTCATTAATGTCCCATAGGCAAATCAATGGACAACATTTAATGATACAGAGACGGAAGGAAATCCTAGGCGGCAATCCTAAGCGGCCTTTCATCTTAAGCGGCAATCCTAGGCGGCCCTTTCCTCAACAATCCTAGGCAGCAATGACCTGGCGGCCTTTCATCCTAGGCGGCCCCTTCCTCAACAATCTTAGGCGGCAATGACCTGGGAGCATTTAATGGGTTAGAGCCTTTGATGGTGTAGACCAAGAAGGAAATCCTAAGCGGCCTCTTCCTCGATGGCCTTTTCAATGGCATTTATAGGTCTTATAAAGGCCCTCGCTCTAAGGCATTTATTGGAGAGCATTCAATGGAATTGAGCATTCAATGTCAAGTCATGGACCACGAAGAGAGAGACAGCTGAGGAAGTCTTAAGCGGCATTTTCCTCAACGGCCTTCCTCAATGGCCATCCTAGGCTGCAGTCAGCCTCTTCCTCAACGGTCATCCTAGGCGGCAGTCCTAGGCGACCTTCCTCAACGGCCATCGTAGGTGCTTCGGTAATAACTTCGGGACCCATCTTCATCTTAGGCGGTCCCGAAAGCTTCTCCTAGCTAGGCAACTCCCGAGCAATCCTAGGCAGCCCCCGACACTCCCATAACGGCGGCCAAGAGCAGCCTAGACGGCCCCAAGCAATCCTAGACGGCCCCCGACACTCCCATGACGGCGGCCAAGAGCAGCCTAGATGGCTCCGAGCAATCTTAGACGGCCCCCGACACCCCCATGATGGCGGCCAAGAGCAGCCTAGATGGCCCCGAGCAATCCTATACAGCCCCTGACACTCCCATGACGACGGCCAAGAGCAGCCTAGACGGTCCTGAGCAATCTTAGATGGCCCCCGATACTCCCATGACGGCGGCCAAGAGCAGCCTAGACGACTCTCGAGCAAGCCTAGACGGCCCCCGACACTCCCATGACGGCAGCCAAGAGCAGCCTAGATGGCCCCGAGCAATCTTAGACGGCCCCCGACACTCCCATGACGGCGGCCAAGAGCAGCCTAGACGGCTCTCGAGCAATCCCAGATGGCCCCGACACTCCCATGACGACGGCCAAGAGCAATCCTAGATGGCCCCGAGCAATCCTAGGCGGCCTCACTGAACCCAAGTCCCACATATGCCTTCCTGGCCTTAGCCAGCAATGGCCTCGTGGGGCAGAGGCCCTAGGCGGCCACCAGCGCCCTAGGCGGCCTGCTTCTCCCAGCCAGCAAGCTCCTCCCAGCCGGCCATCCACAGTGGCCCCTCGCCCAATGGCTCCCTTAGGCGGCCTGCTTCTCCCAGCCAGCAAGCTCCTCCCAGCCGCTCATCCACGGTGGCCCCTCGCCCAACGGCCGCGACCTTCCGCGGACCTTCCGACTCTACACGCCAGGTAGAGGGTACGGTCTCCATGGCTCACCAAGGGCCAGGTCCAGGCAATAGAATTGGATGAAGGGGAGATATAGCTTCTCCATGTGTCAGATGGCATATGCATGAGCCAGAGGCATCCTTGAGTGGCCTATGGGTTCGAGGGTACTATTAAGCCTTTATTTAATTCAAGAAGGGACTCATGGAGACTAAACAAGGATTCTGACCATTAAATAAATATTCAAGATCAATGTACCAGAAAGGGCCAGCTGTGCACACTCGATATGCGAATGAAATCATGACTTGCATGAGGTAGGATGATGCTTTTAGCTCTGACATATCACTAAAAGACAATGCCTACAGCTCTGACATGCCACTAAGAAGAAGTGTCTTCATAAAAGCTTCGACAGGTGGCAGCACCTCAGGTCTCACATATATTAATCTTGACATTTTGTCTACCAAAAGTCCTCAATCATCATGACACCCCCAACCACTCAGATCAGATAAGCCTCAAAAGTCATGGTCCATCATGAGGACCCACGTGGCTCAATTCCACTAGATGACAAAGATCCAAGCCCCTCAGGAAAAAGATAAAGTCCAAAGATAAATAAAAGGGATAAAAGGAACCTCCGACCAGGTAACTCCAGAAAAACTCAACACGCTCATTCTGAGCCTCTCTCTCTTTCTCTTTCGAGCTTTCTCAAGCTCACGGCTATTGTCCAGAGTACTAACTTGAGCGTCGGAGGGTCCCCGCCGGAATACCCGGTCGTGGGACTTCTTGCAGGGCTTGAAGACGAAGGAAGGGCCCCGATATCTCTATGGAGGAATGGCCGATGCTCAAGGACGCCAGCTCAAAATGATCGGGCATCAACAGAAAACATCCAGGATTAATCCAAATGGACCATAGATATAAAGTAGAAAATAATACTCGCTTTAAAAATATTTAATTTTAACAATGCTAATTAGTGATGATAAAAAAAGTATCGCTAAATAGCAATACAAAAAATTAGCCGATAATTAGCAAAACCACGAAAGTTCATGTCACGTAGCCTTAGTGCTCCTCTCAGACATCCTTAGTACTCCTCTCAGACATCCCCATAAATATCATAATATATTAAATTCAAATCCAATGGATGAGCCAACCCAATCCTTCTGCCCCACCCCGTCCCCCCTGCTGCTCCACCCCCATCGACCCAGTCCGCCCCTGCCTCACCTCCTCGGTTAGCCCCCGTCGCCCCCCGAAGCACCTCGGCTCCCCCGAGCCTCTGTCCGACTTCGCCTCCGCTCCCCGATCGGCCCCCATCCGCCCCTCGGCATGCCTCGGCTCCCCTGGCCTTCCATTCGACTTCGCCTCCCCTCTCCAATCGGCCCCGTTCAACCCCACCTCCCCTCCTCGGTTGGCCCCCATCCGCCCCTCGGCACTCCTCGGCTCCCCCGGCCCGCCCGTCCGACCCTGCCTCGGCTCCCCGGTCAGCCCCCGTCCGCCCCCTGGCATGCCTCGGCCCTCGTCCACCCCTCGGCATGCCTTGGCTCCTCCTCCCGTCCAACCCGTCTCTGGTACCAATTGGATCCCTTTTTGGGTTATGGTGGCTCAAGTTGGTTTGGACCTTGTCCGTCTTGCTTTCTTATAACGAAACGGGTTCGTGGGTGCTGCAGGCCCAGGACCCGGGTCATTACAATATATAGAAAAGGATCATTTACAAAAAGAGTAAGATCTATAGTGTATATGTATATGATTTTCAATATTTGATCTGCACGTAAGATGCTGAAGTTAGAACTAGGGACAAAGATTTGTTGAAAATCTAGTGTATTTCAATATTTAAAGCCTTTTGACTTGATAAGTCCTTTTATCTGATACGTTGTTCTCAACCGATAGGGATAAGTCTTTTTATTTTTCTTTTTGACCAGTCTTTTGACTTATACGTCTCTACATACGTGATAAGTCTTTATTTTTCTTTGACCAACCATTGGACGCTGATCGACCTTTGGATTGAATCGTCATTCTCATTGGATTGATTCGTCGCTCTCGATCGATGCTTGCTTTCTTATAAATATTCGAAGCAATGTCGGTGTTTAACTCATTCAAATTTTATGCTTTTCATTCCATCCTTATCCAGAGATTTATTTCTTCATCCTTATCCAATCCAGAGATTCATTCCTTTGCTTCCGTTCTTATCCAAAGAAAAGAAAATCATCTGGGTTGTTTATCCTCTTCTGATATTGGTGTGTGCACGCCTGTTAGAAGACTATGTTGTTGTATCATGGAGGATAGTCATGCACTGATCTTCTACACCGAGATATTATCTCTGAGAGACGTGAATCTACTCTTAAGGATAATGTCATGCATGCCACAACATCTTCTCAAATAGATTCAAATAGATAATATCATCCCGGGTAACCTTATCCAACAATCTTAAGAGTAGATATGGACTCTATTATGATTGCTGCTACTAAGTCCTTTCCCGATACATCCAAGATTGAGCAATTTACTGGTTTTCATTATAAACGTTGGCAAGAGAAAATATTTTCAATATTAGATGTTCATAATATTGCATATGTTTTGACTGATCCTAAACCTAAGAAAGAGGAGGACCTTGTAAATTAGGAAAATGCTAACATAATATGTAGACATACTATTCTTAGTACTCTATCCAATGAACTATTTGATATTTATTATCCTATTAAATCAGCCTCTGAGATTTGGAAAAGCCTTAAAAGAAAATATATTCTTGAAGATGTTGGTTCTCAAAAATTTGCAATAGGAAACCTTTTAAACTTTAATATGTCAGAAGATAAAGATGTGTCATCTCAGATCCATACATTTCATGTTCTCATAGATGACCTTAAAAATGAAAATATTATTCTTTCTGATGCTTTTATTGTTGGATCCCTAATTGAAAAATTACCTGAATCTTGGATGATTATAAGATAATCTAAAGCATAAAAGAAAGTCTATGTCCCTTGAAGACGTCATTGTGCATATTAGGATTGAAGAGCAAAACAGAACCCGAGAAAAGATAGAAAAGGCTAAGAAAATGACCGGTAAGGCTAATCTAATAGAGGATGGATCTAGTAAGGATAGACATAAGTCCTATAAGCCCAAACATAGAAACCATTACAAGAAATATGATAAGAAGCCTCATGTTCAAAGAAGTCAAAATTTTAAGAAAAAAGGGATCTTGCTATGTTTGTGGAAAACCAGGACACCATGCTGCCCAATGCAGGTTCAAAAAAAATAATGATGCTTCAGCCAAACCAAAGGCTAACTTGATGGTTGGAGAAGATATAATTGTTGTGGTTGTTAGTGAGGCCAATATTATTGCACATACAAAGGACTAGATGATGGATTTACTACAAGAAATACTGAAATAGCGACGCAAATTTAGCGACGCATAATTGCATCGCTAAATTGCGACCACTTTACGACGCCTCTGTGACAACAAAATATTGCAACGCAATTAGCGACGCATAAGCGACTCAATTAATTAGAAAATCAAAAAAAATTAAATTTTTAATATTGCGATGCAAATATTGCATCGCAATATTTTTAAATTAATTTTTTATTAAATATAAATATCAATAAAAATATTGCAACGCAATATTTGCGTCGCAATGTTTTTAACAGAATTAAATATTTAAATAGCGACGCATTAGCGATGCAATAAAATAAAAATTAGAAAAATTATTTTTAATTTAATGACGCACCTATTGCGTCGCAAATAATTTAAATAAAATTAAATTTTATAAAATTTAATTATCAGAAAAAAATATTGCGATGCATCACAGTGCGTCGCAATGTTTTTAAAAGAATTAAATATATTAAATAGCGACGCATTAGCGACGCAATAAACTAGAAAATTAAAAAATTATTTTTAATTTAGCGACGCAACAATGCATCGTAAATAATTTAAATAAAATTATATTTTTTAAAGTACAAATAGTTTACAAAATATTGCGATGCATAACAGTGCATCGCAATGTTTGAAAAGAATTAAATATTTTAAATAGCGACGCCTTAGCGACGCAATAAACTAGAAAAATAAAAATATATTTTTAATTTAGCGATGCAACAATTGCGTCGCAAATAATTTAAATGAAATTATATTTTTTAAAGTATAAATATTTTAAAAAATATTGCGATGCAACTCAGTGCGTCGCAATGTTTTGAAAAAAATTAAATATTTTAAATAGCGACGCATTAGCGATGCAATAAACCAGAAAATAAATTAAAATTATTTTTAATTTAGCGACGTAATAAATGCATCGCAATTATTTTAAATAAAATTAAATTTTATAAAGTATAATATGAGAAAAAATAATTGCGACGTAACACAGTGAGTTGCAATGTTTTTAAAAAATTAATTATGTTAAATAGCGACGCATTAGCGACGTAATAAGCCAAAAAATTAATTAGAAAAATTATGTTTTAATATAGCGATGCACTTGTTGCATCGTAATTATTAGAATTAAAATTAATTTTTTATATAATATAATTATCATATTAAAAAAATACGACGCAACCCTTTGCGTCGTAATAGATTTAAAAAAATTAATTATGTTAAATAGCGATCGGTCCAAAATCGATCGTGACCGATCGGAATAAGGGCTTGGATCGATCGCAACCCTTGGATCGTCACCGATCGGACCGATCGCCACGTTTCGAGATCGGTCGTGGCCGATCGGGATCAGGGCTTGGATCGATCGCAATCGTCGGATCGTCGCCGATCTCGGATGGATTGCAACTGTTCAAGATAGGTCGTGACCGATCGGGATCACGGCTTGGATCGATTGCAACCGTCGGATCTTTGCCGATCGGACCGATTGCCGCGGTCCGAGATCGGTCGTCGCCGATCGGGATCAGGGCTTGGATCGATCACAACCGTCGGATCATCGCCGATCTCGGACGGATGGCAACTGTCCGAGATAGATCGTGGCCGATCGGGATCACGGCTTGGATCGATCGCAACCGTCAGATCTTTGCCGTTCTTGGACGGATTGCCACGGTCCGAGATCGGTCGTCGCCGATCGGGATCAGGGCTTGGATCGATCGCAACCGTTGGATCGTCATCGATCTCGGACGGATCGCCACGGTCCGAGATCGGTCGTGGCCGATCGGGATCAGGGCTTGGATCGATCGCAACCGTCGGATCGTCGCCGATCTCGGACGGATTGCAACTGTCCGAGATAGGTCATGGCCGATCGGGATCACGGCTTGGATCGATCGCAACCGTTGGATCGTCACCGATCTCGGATGGATCGCCACGGTCCGAGATCGGTCGTCGCCGATCGGGATCAGGGCTTGGATCGATCGCAACCGTCGGATCATCGCCGTTCTCGGACGGATTGCAACTGTCCGAGATAGGTCGTGGCTGATCGGGATCACGGCTTGGATCGATCGCAACCGTCGGATCTTTGCCGATCGGACCGATTGCCACAGTCCGAGATCGGTCGTCGCCGATCGGGATCAGGGCTTGGATCGATCGCAATCGTTGGATCGTCACCAATCTCGAACGGATCGCCACGGTCCGAGATCGGTCGTGGCCGATCGGGATCAGGGCTTGGATCGATCGCAACCGTCGGATCATCGTCGTTCTCGGACGGATTGCCACGGTCCGAGATCGGTCGTCGCCGATCGGGATCAGGGCTTGGATCGATCGCAACCGTTGGATCGTCACCGATCTCGGACGGATCGCCACGGTCCGAGATTGGTCGTCGCCGATCAGGATCAGGGCTTGGATCGATCGCAACCGTCAGATCGTCGCCGATCTCGGATGGATGGCAACTGTCCGAGATAGGTCGTGGCCGATCGGGATCACGGCTTGGATCGATCGCAATCGTTGGATCTTTGCCGATCAGACCGATTGCCATGGTCCGAGATCGGTCGTCGCCGATCGGGATCAGGGCTTGGATCGATCGCAACCGTTGGATCGTCACCGATCTCGGACGGATCGCCACGGTCCGAGATCGGTCGTGGCCGATCGGGATCAGGGCTTGGATCGATCGCAACCATCGGATCGTCGCCGTTCTCAGACGGATTGCCACGGTCCGAGATCGGTCGTCGCCGATCGGGATCAGGGCTTGGATCGATCGCAACCGTGGATCGTCACCGATCTTGGACGGATCGCCACGGTCCGAGATGGTCGTCGCCGATCGGATCAGGGCTTGGATCGATCGCAACCGTCGATCGTCGCCGATCTCGGATGGATGGCAACTGTCCGAGATAGGTCGTGGCCGATCGGGATCACGGCTTGGATCGATCGCAATCGTTGGATCTTTGCCGATCGACCGATTGCCATGGTCCGAGATCGGTCGTCGCCGATCGGGATCAGGGCTTGGATCGATCGCAACCGTGGATCGTCACCGATCTCGGACGGATCGCCACGGTCCGAGATCGGTCGTGGCCGATCGGGATCAGGGCTTGGATCGATCGCAACCATCGGATCGTCGCCGATCTCGACGGATACGGTCCGAGATCGGTCGTCGCCGATCGGGATCAGGGCTTGATCGATCGCAACCGTCGGATCGTCGCCGATACGGATTGCGTCCGAGATAGGTCGTGGCCGATCGGGATCAGGCTTGGATCGATCGCAACCGTCGGCCGATCGGACGATAACTCAATCGGATCAATCAATCGGTATAAATAAAGATCGTGGCCGATCGGGATCATTGGATCGATCGCAATTATCGCTGTATGCGTCGGTCGACGTCGCAATATTGACGTCATCGCAGCGTCGCAATCCACGACGCCACGACGCAAATTATTAGAAAATATAAATATATATATTTCCCGCCAGGGCGATGTCGCAATTATTATAATAAATTTAAATATTTTCATTTAAAAATATTTAAAAAATAATTGCGACGCACTTTGCGTCGCAATATTGTAATAAGTTTTTTTTAATCAATTTAAATTATTAAAAAAATATTGCGACGCCTTAGCGACGCAATTAGAAAATAAAATATTTTTCCCGCCAGGTGATGGCGCCAATTTAGCGACGCTTAGCGACGCATTTATTGGCGTCGCTATTTTTCATAAAAATTTTAAACATTATTAACGATGGATTAGCGACGCCCACGTGCGTCGCTAAGACAAAAAAAAAAAAATTGCTGCGACGCAAATTGGCGTCGCTAATTACCTATATTTAAACCCCCTTTCTTCTTTCTTCCTTCCGTCTTGACCTAGCCGCCGCCGTGATCCGCTCCTCTCCGGCGCCCCCCCTCCGGCTACCCGGCGACTCATCCGACTCCGGCATCTCACCAAGGTTAGCCCCAAAAATCTAAAAAAAAATTTTTTTTTTAATGATTTCCCTCCGGCCACGGCCGCCCGTGGCCGTCTTCTCCGGCCACGGCCGCTGCCGTGGCCGGCAGTGGCCTGGCCACGGTGGTGGCCAGGCCAAAAAAAAAAAATTTTTTTTTTAACAGGGGGGAGGGGAGGAAACCCCCCCCCCCCCCTTTTTTTCTTGTCCGGCCACGGCCGTGGCCGCGGCCGGACAAGGCGGCCACGGCCGCTGCCGTGGCCGGCAGTGGCCTGGCCACGGTGGCCAGGCCACTGTAAAAAAAAAAAATTTTTTTTTTTAACAGGGGGGAGGGGAGGAAACCCCCCCGCCCCCCCTTTGTTTTCTTGTCCGGCCACGGCCGTGGCCGCGGCCGGACAAGGCGGCCACGGCCGCTGCCGTGGCCGTCTTCTCCGGCCACGGCCGCTGCCGTGGCCGGCAGTGGCCTGGCCACGGTGGCCAGGCCACTGTATAAAAAAAAAAATTTTTTTTTTAACAGGGGGGAGGGGAGGAAACCCCCCCCCCCCCCTTTTTTTTCTTGTCCGGCCACGGCCGTGGCCGCGGCCGGACAAGGCGGCCACGGCCGCTGCCGTGGCCGTCTTCTCCGGCCACGGCCGCTGCCGTGGCCGGCAGTGGCCTGGCCACGGTGGCCAGGCCACTGTAAAAAAAAAAAATTTTTTTAAAGGGGGGGGGGGGGGGGGAAACCCCCCCGCCCCCCCTTTCTTTTCTTGTCCGGCCACGGCCGCTGCCGTGGCCGGCAGTGGCCTGGCCACGGTGGCCAGGCCACTGTAAAAAAAAAAAAAATTTTTTTAACAGGGGGGAGGGGGGAAACCCCCCCCCCCCCCCTTTTTTTCTTGTCCGGCCACGGCCGTGGCCGTGGCCGGCAGTGGCCTGGCCACGGTGGCCAGGCCACTGTGAAAAAAAAAAAAAAAATTTCAGGGGGAGGGGGGAAACCCCCCGCCCCCCTAAAAAAAAAAAGCAGAATGTTTATTTAATTTACATATTATTTATGCAATAATTAATTTAAGCAGAATGTTTATGACAATAGTATTTGTGCATTTATACTCATTACATTTGTTATGTTTTGATTATTTATATTTGCTGCAAACTTAATGATGCATTACATTTTGAAATGCTAAATAAAATGTTTTGTTGTTATATTATTTAATTTCCAGCAACAAATTACTAGTTTCAATGATTTACATTTTAGTATTCGCAAACCTTTGTATTTGACACAATAATCTTAAAAAGTTAGTGATTACATGTATAATTCACAAGATGTTAAGAATAACAAGCATAAGTTCGATTGTCTTCGGACTTTCATAATCACAGCACTTTAATTAACCTTTAGACCCGTTTGAGAATTTGTAAGCCTTAGTCTTGCAAATTCTCAAATTGTCCTGGTGGACAGTTTGGGAATATTTCTTGTGACATGTTAGTCTGCTAGTAATCATCGTGGGGTGAGATTTCGGTTTGCATTTGCTCATACGTTCTCCTAGTGTGGCTTATATACCACACATGTAGGAGAACATATGGGGAAATGCTGCCGAAATTTCAATGTTGCCGATCGATGATAATTAATAGCAGAATAACATATCACAAAAAATATTCTTGAATGGGATAGGGCCTTACCTTGTAGACATGGAGTGAAGGTAGAATTATTTAAGACACTTGAATTCTTGTGAAGTCTAATGACTAAACGCATCGCCTTATGGCCCGACACAAACTCAAGCCCTCTCTTTAGCCATTAACCTATGCATCGGTCCTTCCTAGCAATTGGTTGTATTATATTAGTACATAAATATATCTAAATTTGCGTACTTATAAATGATTTAATTGGTTGTAATTAACCTTAATTAGTTGTGCCCAAGAAATAATTTAGATATATGTATTAATACTAATATAGTTTTATTTTTTGGTTTTAATTAATGCTTTACCAGACTTTGTATAAGTCGGACAAAAATGAGCGGGACTCGCTCATGGATGTATGCAAGGATAAAAGATGGCTTGCTGAATCCAGATTTTCTGAATGGATTGGAAGAGTTTATCGCATTTGCATGTAGCCAACCTGAATGGATGGATGGGCCTAGGATTAGGTGCCCATGCAACTTCCACAGGTGTCAGAATAAAGCCTACAGAGATGTGGAAACTGTTAAGGTGCATTTGTGTAAGAAGGGTTTTGTGCCTGATTACTATGTTTGGTACTGTCATGGTGAACCAGAGGATATTCCAGCAGTTGTTATAGGCGAACAAGAGTCAATTCCCGTAGAAGAACCATTTGTGAATTTAAACACATATGAACAAATGGTTATGAATGCATCGGGTAATGACTTCAATCAGAATACATTTATGGAAGAACCAAACCCAGAAGCACAACAATTTTACGATATGTTGAGTGCTGCCAATCAAGAATTGTATCCTGGGTGTGAGGGTCATTCCCAGTTCTCTACAGCTGCTCGAATGTTGAATATTAAGGCAGAACATCGATTATCAGAAAAGGCGTTCAATTCTGTAGCTGAGTTAATCAAAGAAATTCTGCCAAATGATAATGTTGCCGCAGACAGTTTTTACGCAACAAAGAAGTTGTTGCGTGGGCTTGGGCTTCCAGTTAATAAGATCGATTGTTGCTTGAACAATTGTATGATATTTTGGGGTGAAGACTCAGAGCTGAGATGGTGTAAGATTTGGGCAATCAGGTTCAAAAACACCGAAGGAGGAGCCGGTACAAGTAGGAGGAAAAGTGTGCCTTACAAGAGGATGCATTACTTTCCTCTTACCCCACGCCTGCAGAGATTATATAGATCTGAGGCAACAGCTGCTGATATGAGATGGCATGCCGAACATGAATCTAAAGAGGATGAAATGCGGCATCCATCAGATTCAAAGGCTTGGAAGCAGTTCAATGAAAATCATCCTGTTTTCGCTGAAGATATAAGGAATGTGAGATTAGGTCTTTGTACCGATGGCTTCCAACCATTTGGTCAAGCGGGGCAACAGTATTCATGTTGGC